>OX637404.1:32452648-32467516 GCA_951799425.1 Ilex aquifolium | reverse complement strand
CCCTAAACCCTAAACCCTAAACCCTAAACCCTAAACCCTAAACCCTAAACCCTAAACCCTAAACCCTAAACCCTAAACCCTAAACCCTAAACCCTAAACCCTAAACCCTAAACCCTAAACCCTAAACCCTAAACCCTAAACCCTAAACCCTAAACCCTAAACCCTAAACCCTAAACCCTAAACCCTAAACCCTAAACCCTAAACCCTAAACCCTAAACCCTAAACCCTAAACCCTAAACCCTAAACCCTAAACCCTAAACCCTAAACCCTAAACCCTAAACCCTAAACCCTAAACCCTAAACCCTAAACCCTAAACCCTAAACCCTAAACCCTAAACCCTAAACCCTAAACCCTAAACCCTAAACCCTAAACCCTAAACCCTAAACCCTAAACCCTAAACCCTAAACCCTAAACCCTAAACCCTAAACCCTAAACCCTAAACCCTAAACCCTAAACCCTAAACCCTAAACCCTAAACCCTAAACCCTAAACCCTAAACCCTAAACCCTAAACCCTAAACCCTAAACCCTAAACCCTAAACCCTAAACCCTAAACCCTAAACCCTAAACCCTAAACCCTAAACCCTAAACCCTAAACCCTAAACCCTAAACCCTAAACCCTAAACCCTAAACCCTAAACCCTAAACCCTAAACCCTAAACCCTAAACCCTAAACCCTAAACCCTAAACCCTAAACCCTAAACCCTAAACCCTAAACCCTAAACCCTAAACCCTAAACCCTAAACCCTAAACCCTAAACCCTAAACCCTAAACCCTAAACCCTAAACCCTAAACCCTAAACCCTAAACCCTAAACCCTAAACCCTAAACCCTAAACCCTAAACCCTAAACCCTAAACCCTAAACCCTAAACCCTAAACCCTAAACCCTAAACCCTAAACCCTAAACCCTAAACCCTAAACCCTAAACCCTAAACCCTAAACCCTAAACCCTAAACCCTAAACCCTAAACCCTAAACCCTAAACCCTAAACCCTAAACCCTAAACCCTAAACCCTAAACCCTAAACCCTAAACCCTAAACCCTAAACCCTAAACCCTAAACCCTAAACCCTAAACCCTAAACCCTAAACCCTAAACCCTAAACCCTAAACCCTAAACCCTAAACCCTAAACCCTAAACCCTAAACCCTAAACCCTAAACCCTAAACCCTAAACCCTAAACCCTAAACCCTAAACCCTAAACCCTAAACCCTAAACCACCCTAAACCCTAAACCCTAAACCCTAAACCCTAAACCCTAAACCCTAAACCCTAAACCCTAAACCCTAAACCCTAAACCCTAAACCCTAAACCCTAAACCCTAAACCCTAAACCCTAAACCCTAAACCCTAAACCCTAAACCCTAAACCCTAAACCCTAAACCCTAAACCCTAAACCCTAAACCCTAAACCCTAAACCCTAAACCCTAAACCCTAAACCCTAAACCCTAAACCCTAAACCCTAAACCCTAAACCCTAAACCCTAAACCCTAAACCCTAAACCCTAAACCCTAAACCCTAAACCCTAAACCCTAAACCCTAAACCCTAAACCCTAAACCCTAAACCCTAAACCCTAAACCCTAAACCCTAAACCCTAAACCCTAAACCCTAAACCCTAAACCCTAAACCCTAAACCCTAAACCCTAAACCCTAAACCCTAAACCCTAAACCCTAAACCCTAAACCCTAAACCCTAAACCCTAAACCCTAAACCCTAAACCCTAAACCCTAAACCCTAAACCCTAAACCCTAAACCCTAAACCCTAAACCCTAAACCCTAAACCCTAAACCCTAAACCCTAAACCCTAAACCCTAAACCCTAAACCCTAAACCCTAAACCCTAAACCCTAAACCCTAAACCCTAAACCCTAAACCCTAAACCCTAAACCCTAAACCCTAAACCCTAAACCCTAAACCCTAAACCCTAAACCCTAAACCCTAAACCCTAAACCCTAAACCCTAAACCCTAAACCCTAAACCCTAAACCCTAAACCCTAAACCCTAAACCCTAAACCCTAAACCCTAAACCCTAAACCCTAAACCCTAAACCCTAAACCCTAAACCCTAAACCCTAAACCCTAAACCCTAAACCCTAAACCCTAAACCCTAAACCCTAAACCCTAAACCCTAAACCCTAAACCCTAAACCCTAAACCCTAAACCCTAAACCCTAAACCCTAAACCCTAAACCCTAAACCCTAAACCCTAAACCCTAAACCCTAAACCCTAAACCCTAAACCCTAAACCCTAAACCCTAAACCCTAAACCCTAAACCCTAAACCCTAAACCCTAAACCCTAAACCCTAAACCCTAAACCCTAAACCCTAAACCCTAAACCCTAAACCCTAAACCCTAAACCCTAAACCCTAAACCCTAAACCCTAAACCCTAAACCCTAAACCCTAAACCCTAAACCCTAAACCCTAAACCCTAAACCCTAAACCCTAAACCCTAAACCCTAAACCCTAAACCCTAAACCCTAAACCCTAAACCCTAAACCCTAAACCCTAAACCCTAAACCCTAAACCCTAAACCCTAAACCCTAAACCCTAAACCCTAAACCCTAAACCCTAAACCCTAAACCCTAAACCCTAAACCCTAAACCCTAAACCCTAAACCCTAAACCCTAAACCCTAAACCCTAAACCCTAAACCCTAAACCCTAAACCCTAAACCCTAAACCCTAAACCCTAAACCCTAAACCCTAAACCCTAAACCCTAAACCCTAAACCCTAAACCCTAAACCCTAAACCCTAAACCCTAAACCCTAAACCCTAAACCCTAAACCCTAAACCCTAAACCCTAAACCCTAAACCCTAAACCCTAAACCCTAACCCTAAACCCTAAACCCTAAACCCTAAACCCTAAACCCTAAACCCTAAACCCTAAACCCTAAACCCTAAACCCTAAACCCTAAACCCTAAACCCTAAACCCTAAACCCTAAACCCTAAACCCTAAACCCTAAACCCTAAACCCTAAACCCTAAACCCTAAACCCTAAACCCTAAACCCTAAACCCTAAACCCTAAACCCTAAACCCTAAACCCTAAACCCTAAACCCTAAACCCTAAACCCTAAACCCTAAACCCTAAACCCTAAACCCTAAACCCTAAACCCTAAACCCTAAACCCTAAACCCTAAACCCTAAACCCTAAACCCTAAACCCTAAACCCTAAACCCTAAACCCTAAACCCTAAACCCTAAACCCTAAACCCTAAACCCTAAACCCTAAACCCTAAACCCTAAACCCTAAACCCTAAACCCTAAACCCTAAACCCTAAACCCTAAACCCTAAACCCTAAACCCTAAACCCTAAACCCTAAACCCTAAACCCTAAACCCTAAACCCTAAACCCTAAACCCTAAACCCTAAACCCTAAACCCTAAACCCTAAACCCTAAACCCTAAACCCTAAACCCTAAACCCTAAACCCTAAACCCTAAACCCTAAACCCTAAACCCTAAACCCTAAACCCTAAACCCTAAACCCTAAACCCTAAACCCTAAACCCTAAACCCTAAACCCTAAACCCTAAACCCTAAACCCTAAACCCTAAACCCTAAACCCTAAACCCTAAACCCTAAACCCTAAACCCTAAACCCTAAACCCTAAACCCTAAACCCTAAACCCTAAACCCTAAACCCTAAACCCTAAACCCTAAACCCTAAACCCTAAACCCTAAACCCTAAACCCTAAACCCTAAACCCTAAACCCTAAACCCTAAACCCTAAACCCTAAACCCTAAACCCTAAACCCTAAACCCTAAACCCTAAACCCTAAACCCTAAACCCTAAACCCTAAACCCTAAACCCTAAACCCTAAACCCTAAACCCTAAACCCTAAACCCTAAACCCTAAACCCTAAACCCTAAACCCTAAACCCTAAACCCTAAACCCTAAACCCTAAACCCTAAACCCTAAACCCTAAACCCTAAACCCTAAACCCTAAACCCTAAACCCTAAACCCTAAACCCTAAACCCTAAACCCTAAACCCTAAACCCTAAACCCTAAACCCTAAACCCTAAACCCTAAACCCTAAACCCTAAACCCTAAACCCTAAACCCTAAACCCTAAACCCTAAACCCTAAACCCTAAACCCTAAACCCTAAACCCTAAACCCTAAACCCTAAACCCTAAACCCTAAACCCTAAACCCTAAACCCTAAACCCTAAACCCTAAACCCTAAACCCTAAACCCTAAACCCTAAACCCTAAACCCTAAACCCTAAACCCTAAACCCTAAACCCTAAACCCTAAACCCTAAACCCTAAACCCTAAACCCTAAACCCTAAACCCTAAACCCTAAACCCTAAACCCTAAACCCTAAACCCTAAACCCTAAACCCTAAACCCTAAACCCTAAACCCTAAACCCTAAACCCTAAACCCTAAACCCTAAACCCTAAACCCTAAACCCTAAACCCTAAACCCTAAACCCTAAACCCTAAACCCTAAACCCTAAACCCTAAACCCTAAACCCTAAACCCTAAACCCTAAACCCTAAACCCTAAACCCTAAACCCTAAACCCTAAACCCTAAACCCTAAACCCTAAACCCTAAACCCTAAACCCTAAACCCTAAACCCTAAACCCTAAACCCTAAACCCTAAACCCTAAACCCTAAACCCTAAACCCTAAACCCTAAACCCTAAACCCTAAACCCTAAACCCTAAACCCTAAACCCTAAACCCTAAACCCTAAACCCTAAACCCTAAACCCTAAACCCTAAACCCTAAACCCTAAACCCTAAACCCTAAACCCTAAACCCTAAACCCTAAACCCTAAACCCTAAACCCTAAACCCTAAACCCTAAACCCTAAACCCTAAACCCTAAACCCTAAACCCTAAACCCTAAACCCTAAACCCTAAACCCTAAACCCTAAACCCTAAACCCTAAACCCTAAACCCTAAACCCTAAACCCTAAACCCTAAACCCTAAACCCTAAACCCTAAACCCTAAACCCTAAACCCTAAACCCTAAACCCTAAACCCTAAACCCTAAACCCTAAACCCTAAACCCTAAACCCTAAACCCTAAACCCTAAACCCTAAACCCTAAACCCTAAACCCTAAACCCTAAACCCTAAACCCTAAACCCTAAACCCTAAACCCTAAACCCTAAACCCTAAACCCTAAACCCTAAACCCTAAACCCTAAACCCTAAACCCTAAACCCTAAACCCTAAACCCTAAACCCTAAACCCTAAACCCTAAACCCTAAACCCTAAACCCTAAACCCTAAACCCTAAACCCTAAACCCTAAACCCTAAACCCTAAACCCTAAACCCTAAACCCTAAACCCTAAACCCTAAACCCTAAACCCTAAACCCTAAACCCTAAACCCTAAACCCTAAACCCTAAACCCTAAACCCTAAACCCTAAACCCTAAACCCTAAACCCTAAACCCTAAACCCTAAACCCTAAACCCTAAACCCTAAACCCTAAACCCTAAACCCTAAACCCTAAACCCTAAACCCTAAACCCTAAACCCTAAACCCTAAACCCTAAACCCTAAACCCTAAACCCTAAACCCTAAACCCTAAACCCTAAACCCTAAACCCTAAACCCTAAACCCTAAACCCTAAACCCTAAACCCTAAACCCTAAACCCTAAACCCTAAACCCTAAACCCTAAACCCTAAACCCTAAACCCTAAACCCTAAACCCTAAACCCTAAACCCTAAACCCTAAACCCTAAACCCTAAACCCTAAACCCTAAACCCTAAACCCTAAACCCTAAACCCTAAACCCTAAACCCTAAACCCTAAACCCTAAACCCTAAACCCTAAACCCTAAACCCTAAACCCTAAACCCTAAACCCTAAACCCTAAACCCTAAACCCTAAACCCTAAACCCTAAACCCTAAACCCTAAACCCTAAACCCTAAACCCTAAACCCTAAACCCTAAACCCTAAACCCTAAACCCTAAACCCTAAACCCTAAACCCTAAACCCTAAACCCTAAACCCTAAACCCTAAACCCTAAACCCTAAACCCTAAACCCTAAACCCTAAACCCTAAACCCTAAACCCTAAACCCTAAACCCTAAACCCTAAACCCTAAACCCTAAACCCTAAACCCTAAACCCTAAACCCTAAACCCTAAACCCTAAACCCTAAACCCTAAACCCTAAACCCTAAACCCTAAACCCTAAACCCTAAACCCTAAACCCTAAACCCTAAACCCTAAACCCTAAACCCTAAACCCTAAACCCTAAACCCTAAACCCTAAACCCTAAACCCTAAACCCTAAACCCTAAACCCTAAACCCTAAACCCTAAACCCTAAACCCTAAACCCTAAACCCTAAACCCTAAACCCTAAACCCTAAACCCTAAACCCTAAACCCTAAACCCTAAACCCTAAACCCTAAACCCTAAACCCTAAACCCTAAACCCTAAACCCTAAACCCTAAACCCTAAACCCTAAACCCTAAACCCTAAACCCTAAACCCTAAACCCTAAACCCTAAACCCTAAACCCTAAACCCTAAACCCTAAACCCTAAACCCTAAACCCTAAACCCTAAACCCTAAACCCTAAACCCTAAACCCTAAACCCTAAACCCTAAACCCTAAACCCTAAACCCTAAACCCTAAACCCTAAACCCTAAACCCTAAACCCTAAACCCTAAACCCTAAACCCTAAACCCTAAACCCTAAACCCTAAACCCTAAACCCTAAACCCTAAACCCTAAACCCTAAACCCTAAACCCTAAACCCTAAACCCTAAACCCTAAACCCTAAACCCTAAACCCTAAACCCTAAACCCTAAACCCTAAACCCTAAACCCTAAACCCTAAACCCTAAACCCTAAACCCTAAACCCTAAACCCTAAACCCTAAACCCTAAACCCTAAACCCTAAACCCTAAACCCTAAACCCTAAACCCTAAACCCTAAACCCTAAACCCTAAACCCTAAACCCTAAACCCTAAACCCTAAACCCTAAACCCTAAACCCTAAACCCTAAACCCTAAACCCTAAACCCTAAACCCTAAACCCTAAACCCTAAACCCTAAACCCTAAACCCTAAACCCTAAACCCTAAACCCTAAACCCTAAACCCTAAACCCTAAACCCTAAACCCTAAACCCTAAACCCTAAACCCTAAACCCTAAACCCTAAACCCTAAACCCTAAACCCTAAACCCTAAACCCTAAACCCTAAACCCTAAACCCTAAACCCTAAACCCTAAACCCTAAACCCTAAACCCTAAACCCTAAACCCTAAACCCTAAACCCTAAACCCTAAACCCTAAACCCTAAACCCTAAACCCTAAACCCTAAACCCTAAACCCTAAACCCTAAACCCTAAACCCTAAACCCTAAACCCTAAACCCTAAACCCTAAACCCTAAACCCTAAACCCTAAACCCTAAACCCTAAACCCTAAACCCTAAACCCTAAACCCTAAACCCTAAACCCTAAACCCTAAACCCTAAACCCTAAACCCTAAACCCTAAACCCTAAACCCTAAACCCTAAACCCTAAACCCTAAACCCTAAACCCTAAACCCTAAACCCTAAACCCTAAACCCTAAACCCTAAACCCTAAACCCTAAACCCTAAACCCTAAACCCTAAACCCTAAACCCTAAACCCTAAACCCTAAACCCTAAACCCTAAACCCTAAACCCTAAACCCTAAACCCTAAACCCTAAACCCTAAACCCTAAACCCTAAACCCTAAACCCTAAACCCTAAACCCTAAACCCTAAACCCTAAACCCTAAACCCTAAACCCTAAACCCTAAACCCTAAACCCTAAACCCTAAACCCTAAACCCTAAACCCTAAACCCTAAACCCTAAACCCTAAACCCTAAACCCTAAACCCTAAACCCTAAACCCTAAACCCTAAACCCTAAACCCTAAACCCTAAACCCTAAACCCTAAACCCTAAACCCTAAACCCTAAACCCTAAACCCTAAACCCTAAACCCTAAACCCTAAACCCTAAACCCTAAACCCTAAACCCTAAACCCTAAACCCTAAACCCTAAACCCTAAACCCTAAACCCTAAACCCTAAACCCTAAACCCTAAACCCTAAACCCTAAACCCTAAACCCTAAACCCTAAACCCTAAACCCTAAACCCTAAACCCTAAACCCTAAACCCTAAACCCTAAACCCTAAACCCTAAACCCTAAACCCTAAACCCTAAACCCTAAACCCTAAACCCTAAACCCTAAACCCTAAACCCTAAACCCTAAACCCTAAACCCTAAACCCTAAACCCTAAACCCTAAACCCTAAACCCTAAACCCTAAACCCTAAACCCTAAACCCTAAACCCTAAACCCTAAACCCTAAACCCTAAACCCTAAACCCTAAACCCTAAACCCTAAACCCTAAACCCTAAACCCTAAACCCTAAACCCTAAACCCTAAACCCTAAACCCTAAACCCTAAACCCTAAACCCTAAACCCTAAACCCTAAACCCTAAACCCTAAACCCTAAACCCTAAACCCTAAACCCTAAACCCTAAACCCTAAACCCTAAACCCTAAACCCTAAACCCTAAACCCTAAACCCTAAACCCTAAACCCTAAACCCTAAACCCTAAACCCTAAACCCTAAACCCTAAACCCTAAACCCTAAACCCTAAACCCTAAACCCTAAACCCTAAACCCTAAACCCTAAACCCTAAACCCTAAACCCTAAACCCTAAACCCTAAACCCTAAACCCTAAACCCTAAACCCTAAACCCTAAACCCTAAACCCTAAACCCTAAACCCTAAACCCTAAACCCTAAACCCTAAACCCTAAACCCTAAACCCTAAACCCTAAACCCTAAACCCTAAACCCTAAACCCTAAACCCTAAACCCTAAACCCTAAACCCTAAACCCTAAACCCTAAACCCTAAACCCTAAACCCTAAACCCTAAACCCTAAACCCTAAACCCTAAACCCTAAACCCTAAACCCTAAACCCTAAACCCTAAACCCTAAACCCTAAACCCTAAACCCTAAACCCTAAACCCTAAACCCTAAACCCTAAACCCTAAACCCTAAACCCTAAACCCTAAACCCTAAACCCTAAACCCTAAACCCTAAACCCTAAACCCTAAACCCTAAACCCTAAACCCTAAACCCTAAACCCTAAACCCTAAACCCTAAACCCTAAACCCTAAACCCTAAACCCTAAACCCTAAACCCTAAACCCTAAACCCTAAACCCTAAACCCTAAACCCTAAACCCTAAACCCTAAACCCTAAACCCTAAACCCTAAACCCTAAACCCTAAACCCTAAACCCTAAACCCTAAACCCTAAACCCTAAACCCTAAACCCTAAACCCTAAACCCTAAACCCTAAACCCTAAACCCTAAACCCTAAACCCTAAACCCTAAACCCTAAACCCTAAACCCTAAACCCTAAACCCTAAACCCTAAACCCTAAACCCTAAACCCTAAACCCTAAACCCTAAACCCTAAACCCTAAACCCTAAACCCTAAACCCTAAACCCTAAACCCTAAACCCTAAACCCTAAACCCTAAACCCTAAACCCTAAACCCTAAACCCTAAACCCTAAACCCTAAACCCTAAACCCTAAACCCTAAACCCTAAACCCTAAACCCTAAACCCTAAACCCTAAACCCTAAACCCTAAACCCTAAACCCTAAACCCTAAACCCTAAACCCTAAACCCTAAACCCTAAACCCTAAACCCTAAACCCTAAACCCTAAACCCTAAACCCTAAACCCTAAACCCTAAACCCTAAACCCTAAACCCTAAACCCTAAACCCTAAACCCTAAACCCTAAACCCTAAACCCTAAACCCTAAACCCTAAACCCTAAACCCTAAACCCTAAACCCTAAACCCTAAACCCTAAACCCTAAACCCTAAACCCTAAACCCTAAACCCTAAACCCTAAACCCTAAACCCTAAACCCTAAACCCTAAACCCTAAACCCTAAACCCTAAACCCTAAACCCTAAACCCTAAACCCTAAACCCTAAACCCTAAACCCTAAACCCTAAACCCTAAACCCTAAACCCTAAACCCTAAACCCTAAACCCTAAACCCTAAACCCTAAACCCTAAACCCTAAACCCTAAACCCTAAACCCTAAACCCTAAACCCTAAACCCTAAACCCTAAACCCTAAACCCTAAACCCTAAACCCTAAACCCTAAACCCTAAACCCTAAACCCTAAACCCTAAACCCTAAACCCTAAACCCTAAACCCTAAACCCTAAACCCTAAACCCTAAACCCTAAACCCTAAACCCTAAACCCTAAACCCTAAACCCTAAACCCTAAACCCTAAACCCTAAACCCTAAACCCTAAACCCTAAACCCTAAACCCTAAACCCTAAACCCTAAACCCTAAACCCTAAACCCTAAACCCTAAACCCTAAACCCTAAACCCTAAACCCTAAACCCTAAACCCTAAACCCTAAACCCTAAACCCTAAACCCTAAACCCTAAACCCTAAACCCTAAACCCTAAACCCTAAACCCTAAACCCTAAACCCTAAACCCTAAACCCTAAACCCTAAACCCTAAACCCTAAACCCTAAACCCTAAACCCTAAACCCTAAACCCTAAACCCTAAACCCTAAACCCTAAACCCTAAACCCTAAACCCTAAACCCTAAACCCTAAACCCTAAACCCTAAACCCTAAACCCTAAACCCTAAACCCTAAACCCTAAACCCTAAACCCTAAACCCTAAACCCTAAACCCTAAACCCTAAACCCTAAACCCTAAACCCTAAACCCTAAACCCTAAACCCTAAACCCTAAACCCTAAACCCTAAACCCTAAACCCTAAACCCTAAACCCTAAACCCTAAACCCTAAACCCTAAACCCTAAACCCTAAACCCTAAACCCTAAACCCTAAACCCTAAACCCTAAACCCTAAACCCTAAACCCTAAACCCTAAACCCTAAACCCTAAACCCTAAACCCTAAACCCTAAACCCTAAACCCTAAACCCTAAACCCTAAACCCTAAACCCTAAACCCTAAACCCTAAACCCTAAACCCTAAACCCTAAACCCTAAACCCTAAACCCTAAACCCTAAACCCTAAACCCTAAACCCTAAACCCTAAACCCTAAACCCTAAACCCTAAACCCTAAACCCTAAACCCTAAACCCTAAACCCTAAACCCTAAACCCTAAACCCTAAACCCTAAACCCTAAACCCTAAACCCTAAACCCTAAACCCTAAACCCTAAACCCCTAAACCCTAAACCCTAAACCCTAAACCCTAAACCCTAAACCCTAAACCCTAAACCCTAAACCCTAAACCCTAAACCCTAAACCCTAAACCCTAAACCCTAAACCCTAAACCCTAAACCCTAAACCCTAAACCCTAAACCCTAAACCCTAAACCCTAAACCCTAAACCCTAAACCCTAAACCCTAAACCCTAAACCCTAAACCCTAAACCCTAAACCCTAAACCCTAAACCCTAAACCCTAAACCCTAAACCCTAAACCCTAAACCCTAAACCCTAAACCCTAAACCCTAAACCCTAAACCCTAAACCCTAAACCCTAAACCCTAAACCCTAAACCCTAAACCCTAAACCCTAAACCCTAAACCCTAAACCCTAAACCCTAAACCCTAAACCCTAAACCCTAAACCCTAAACCCTAAACCCTAAACCCTAAACCCTAAACCCTAAACCCTAAACCCTAAACCCTAAACCCTAAACCCTAAACCCTAAACCCTAAACCCTAAACCCTAAACCCTAAACCCTAAACCCTAAACCCTAAACCCTAAACCCTAAACCCTAAACCCTAAACCCTAAACCCTAAACCCTAAACCCTAAACCCTAAACCCTAAACCCTAAACCCTAAACCCTAAACCCTAAACCCTAAACCCTAAACCCTAAACCCTAAACCCTAAACCCTAAACCCTAAACCCTAAACCCTAAACCCTAAACCCTAAACCCTAAACCCTAAACCCTAAACCCTAAACCCTAAACCCTAAACCCTAAACCCTAAACCCTAAACCCTAAACCCTAAACCCTAAACCCTAAACCCTAAACCCTAAACCCTAAACCCTAAACCCTAAACCCTAAACCCTAAACCCTAAACCCTAAACCCTAAACCCTAAACCCTAAACCCTAAACCCTAAACCCTAAACCCTAAACCCTAAACCCTAAACCCTAAACCCTAAACCCTAAACCCTAAACCCTAAACCCTAAACCCTAAACCCTAAACCCTAAACCCTAAACCCTAAACCCTAAACCCTAAACCCTAAACCCTAAACCCTAAACCCTAAACCCTAAACCCTAAACCCTAAACCCTAAACCCTAAACCCTAAACCCTAAACCCTAAACCCTAAACCCTAAACCCTAAACCCTAAACCCTAAACCCTAAACCCTAAACCCTAAACCCTAAACCCTAAACCCTAAACCCTAAACCCTAAACCCTAAACCCTAAACCCTAAACCCTAAACCCTAAACCCTAAACCCTAAACCCTAAACCCTAAACCCTAAACCCTAAACCCTAAACCCTAAACCCTAAACCCTAAACCCTAAACCCTAAACCCTAAACCCTAAACCCTAAACCCTAAACCCTAAACCCTAAACCCTAAACCCTAAACCCTAAACCCTAAACCCTAAACCCTAAACCCTAAACCCTAAACCCTAAACCCTAAACCCTAAACCCTAAACCCTAAACCCTAAACCCTAAACCCTAAACCCTAAACCCTAAACCCTAAACCCTAAACCCTAAACCCTAAACCCTAAACCCTAAACCCTAAACCCTAAACCCTAAACCCTAAACCCTAAACCCTAAACCCTAAACCCTAAACCCTAAACCCTAAACCCTAAACCCTAAACCCTAAACCCTAAACCCTAAACCCTAAACCCTAAACCCTAAACCCTAAACCCTAAACCCTAAACCCTAAACCCTAAACCCTAAACCCTAAACCCTAAACCCTAAACCCTAAACCCTAAACCCTAAACCCTAAACCCTAAACCCTAAACCCTAAACCCTAAACCCTAAACCCTAAACCCTAAACCCTAAACCCTAAACCCTAAACCCTAAACCCTAAACCCTAAACCCTAAACCCTAAACCCTAAACCCTAAACCCTAAACCCTAAACCCTAAACCCTAAACCCTAAACCCTAAACCCTAAACCCTAAACCCTAAACCCTAAACCCTAAACCCTAAACCCTAAACCCTAAACCCTAAACCCTAAACCCTAAACCCTAAACCCTAAACCCTAAACCCTAAACCCTAAACCCTAAACCCTAAACCCTAAACCCTAAACCCTAAACCCTAAACCCTAAACCCTAAACCCTAAACCCTAAACCCTAAACCCTAAACCCTAAACCCTAAACCCTAAACCCTAAACCCTAAACCCTAAACCCTAAACCCTAAACCCTAAACCCTAAACCCTAAACCCTAAACCCTAAACCCTAAACCCTAAACCCTAAACCCTAAACCCTAAACCCTAAACCCTAAACCCTAAACCCTAAACCCTAAACCCTAAACCCTAAACCCTAAACCCTAAACCCTAAACCCTAAACCCTAAACCCTAAACCCTAAACCCTAAACCCTAAACCCTAAACCCTAAACCCTAAACCCTAAACCCTAAACCCTAAACCCTAAACCCTAAACCCTAAACCCTAAACCCTAAACCCTAAACCCTAAACCCTAAACCCTAAACCCTAAACCCTAAACCCTAAACCCTAAACCCTAAACCCTAAACCCTAAACCCTAAACCCTAAACCCTAAACCCTAAACCCTAAACCCTAAACCCTAAACCCTAAACCCTAAACCCTAAACCCTAAACCCTAAACCCTAAACCCTAAACCCTAAACCCTAAACCCTAAACCCTAAACCCTAAACCCTAAACCCTAAACCCTAAACCCTAAACCCTAAACCCTAAACCCTAAACCCTAAACCCTAAACCCTAAACCCTAAACCCTAAACCCTAAACCCTAAACCCTAAACCCTAAACCCTAAACCCTAAACCCTAAACCCTAAACCCTAAACCCTAAACCCTAAACCCTAAACCCTAAACCCTAAACCCTAAACCCTAAACCCTAAACCCTAAACCCTAAACCCTAAACCCTAAACCCTAAACCCTAAACCCTAAACCCTAAACCCTAAACCCTAAACCCTAAACCCTAAACCCTAAACCCTAAACCCTAAACCCTAAACCCTAAACCCTAAACCCTAAACCCTAAACCCTAAACCCTAAACCCTAAACCCTAAACCCTAAACCCTAAACCCTAAACCCTAAACCCTAAACCCTAAACCCTAAACCCTAAACCCTAAACCCTAAACCCTAAACCCTAAACCCTAAACCCTAAACCCTAAACCCTAAACCCTAAACCCTAAACCCTAAACCCTAAACCCTAAACCCTAAACCCTAAACCCTAAACCCTAAACCCTAAACCCTAAACCCTAAACCCTAAACCCTAAACCCTAAACCCTAAACCCTAAACCCTAAACCCTAAACCCTAAACCCTAAACCCTAAACCCTAAACCCTAAACCCTAAACCCTAAACCCTAAACCCTAAACCCTAAACCCTAAACCCTAAACCCTAAACCCTAAACCCTAAACCCTAAACCCTAAACCCTAAACCCTAAACCCTAAACCCTAAACCCTAAACCCTAAACCCTAAACCCTAAACCCTAAACCCTAAACCCTAAACCCTAAACCCTAAACCCTAAACCCTAAACCCTAAACCCTAAACCCTAAACCCTAAACCCTAAACCCTAAACCCTAAACCCTAAACCCTAAACCCTAAACCCTAAACCCTAAACCCTAAACCCTAAACCCTAAACCCTAAACCCTAAACCCTAAACCCTAAACCCTAAACCCTAAACCCTAAACCCTAAACCCTAAACCCTAAACCCTAAACCCTAAACCCTAAACCCTAAACCCTAAACCCTAAACCCTAAACCCTAAACCCTAAACCCTAAACCCTAAACCCTAAACCCT